>CM059321.1:14922550-14940050 GCA_030340685.1 Protosalanx chinensis
ATCTCCCACCTTACCAGCACCAAAGCAACCCCAGACCATCACATTACCTCCGCCATGCTTAACAGATGGCGTCAGGCATTCTTCCAGCATCTTTTCATTTGTTCTGCGTCTCACAAACGTTCTTCTTTGTGATCCAAACACCTCAAACTTGGATTCATCCGTCCACAACACTTTTTTCCAGTCTTCCTCTGTCCAATGTCTGTGTTCTTTTGCCCATCTTAATCTTTTTCTTTTATTGGCCAGTCTCAGATATGGCTTTTTCTTTGCCACTCTGCCCTGAAGCCCAGAATCCCGCCTCTTCACTGTAGATGTTGACACTGGTGTTTTGCGGGTACTATTTAATGAAGATGCCAGTTGGGGACCTGTGAGGCGTCTGTTTCTCAAACTAGAGACTCTAATGTACTTAACTTCTTGTTTAGTTGTGCAACGCGGCCTCCCACTTCTTTTTCTACTCTGGTTAGAGCCTGTTTGTGCTGTCCTCTGAAGGGAGTAGTACACACCGTTGTAGGAAATCTTCAATTTCTTAGCAATTTCTCGCATGGAATAGCCTTCATTTCTAAGTACAAGAATAGACTGTCCAGTTTCAGATGAAAGTTATCTTTTTCTGGCCATTTTGAGCGTTTAATTGACCCCACAAATGTGATGCTCCTCCAGAAACTCAATCTGCTCAAAGGAAGGTCAGTTTTGTAGCTTCTGTAAGGAGCTAAACTGTTTTCAGATGTGTGAACATGATTGCACAAGGGTTTTCTAATCATCAATTAGCCTTCTGAGCCAATGAGCAAACACATTGTACCATTAGAACACTGGAGTGATAGTTGCAGGAAATGGCCTCTATACACCTATGTAGATATTGCACAAAACCAGACATTTGCAGCTAGAATAGTCATTTACCACATTAGCAATGTATAGAGTGTATTTCTTTAAAGTTAAGACTAGTTTAAAGTTATCTTCATTGAAAAGTACAGTGCTTTTCCTTAAAAAATAAGGACATTTCAATGTGACCCTAAACTTTTGAACGGTAGTGTACATTCCAACCTAACTATAGAACTCTGAAGAGTCTTGTTGCATGTGAACATGATATGACACACTAGACACTTGGGATCAATCAATGGGACCCTCCCTTCAGTGGACTCTCTTCCTCCACCTCCTCTCTTTTCTCTCTCCACCTTTAATCCATGTTTCCCCTCATCTTTCGTTCCTCATTTTCAAAACGTTGCGTAAAAAACGAAACACCAGGAAGTGTGTGTCTATGTGTGTGTGTGATATGATGGTGTGCACACACAAACACACACACACACATACACACGCACGTACACACAAACGCACACCCTGCTTTGGCTCTCCTTGATTAATCTGACTGGAAATGAAGCATGCAAACCCGAGGCTCTTGACCCAGCCATGTTCCACGTATAACAGCTTATGAAAGGTCACTGACACACCCTGAAGGGATATGAAGAGGGTTTGGGTCGGTCAGGTGTTTCAGATAATGGACTGATTGTTATGGATAATGACGAGGCCATTATCACATGGCCTGTTATATGCAACGGACATGTGATAACGAGTGAATTCAATTGAGAATTTGTATCTCGAGCCATTTGAGGCAAATGTTATTATCAAATAAATGTATTCAAAAATAAAATTCTTCAATAAAATTGTGCGTAAAACAAAAACAGAAATCTCCGTTAGTGTTTCATGTATGTTGGTGCTTGAACCTTCAGGAACTTTTCATATGGAACATGTGAGATTATGTTTTGATTTATTTTTCATGTTACAACATTAATGGAACTGGAATTGTGAAGCGTTTACACCGCTGAGAAAGAAATAATCTGTCTAGGGATTTGATATGGAACAATATCTCTCTCGCTCTCTTTCTCTGGATGGAGGGAGTTTGTTGAGGTGTGGGGGGGTTGGGGGTGCCTTGTGCACAGTGGATGGGGAGGGGGTTTAGAATTGAGGCTGTAAATAGGGAGTGTTTATGGTGTTTTAGCATGAGATGTTGGTTGCATTGGAAGTGTAATGATACATGACATGGGTGTGCTGGGAATAAGGAATGTGTTTAGTTGTAAAGTATCTTTAAAGTCAAATGTCTCTCTCTCTCTCGCTCTCCTCTCTCTCTCTCTCTCTCTCTCTCTCTCTCTCTGTTCGCTTTCTCTCTCCCTCTGTGTCTGTCTTTCTGTTTAACACTCTCTCTGTGTTTCTCTCTCTCTCTCTGTCTCTCTCTTTGTCTCTCTCTCTCCCTCTCTCTCTGTTTCTCTCTGTCTCTCTCCCCCTCTCCCCTCCCCCTCTCCCTCTCTCTCTCTCTCTCTGTTTCTCTCTGTCTCTCTCCCCCTCTCCCTCTCTCTCTCTCTCTCTCTCTCTCTCTGTCTCTTTCTCTGCCTGTCAGCAGCCCAGCACAGTAGGAGGACAAACCATCTCTCAGAATGTATCAGTGAGAACAGGGGTTCAAGTGCAGACACACTAGACACACACCCTCAGACACATGTACATACACACACACACACATGCATGCACACACACTCACACACACATGCACACACACACACACAGACACACATAAACGCGCACACACACACACGGACAGTAGCACAGATCCCCCTTTCAAGACCAAACAGGCATCTCACTCTGTTATTTGATTTACTCAAAACAGCACTGGTGCGTGTATCCGTGTGTGCGTTGGTTCACAGGTGTGTCAGTGTGTGTGCTTTCATACTTCAGCGAGTGTGTGTGTGTGTGTGTTCACCACGGTGAGTCTGGTCGAGGTGGCTCTGTGGTTTATAGAATGTGTTTATTAAGGGCAGCTGACTGTAATCCAGAACGGAGCTTTGATTTCAGTAACCTAAGCATCCGATTTCATTTCCATATCTGCTGCTGTCTTCCACTCGCTGACCTCTAGTTTTAGTGCTCAGCTGACACCCAGCTCTGCCTGGATAAATCAGCGCTGAGACGCGGCAGAGCAGCGGACGGGATCCCGATGAACCGCTCTTACAAGCTGAACTCGGACACAGGTCAATGTTGGGACTTCTTCTCACCGTGGCTATTCTGGATTTGTTGACAGAGCGGCAAAACTGAAGGATCTCGCTCAATAAAACCTTGACATGAGCAGTTTAAAGATAGCCTGCGTGTACGTTAAACCTTCACTGAGTGGACCAATCAGCACTTGAGCTCACATTAAATCTTCACTCAGTGGAACATTCAGCACTTGAGCTTGGCTTGAGACAACAAATCAACAGAGGTCCCAGTCACTATTTGACCCTTGACACCTGTTTTAACATTAGCTGTTACTTTGACTTACTGCCAGTGCTCATGTATACTAGTCCTCTATGTTAGCATAAGGGGCCTCACTATCTTCCAGCTAGCTCACAACACTAGTCAGACAATTTACGAAAATGTTGAAATACAAATTAAAAACTTTTTTACTTTAATATGTAGATACACATCTATACTATAACATTCTGGTTTTAGAAGCCAATAAGGATATACCTTGAGATGTTAGTTTCCTAATGTTCTTTAGTTATCCAGTTACCCAGCCACTTTCAATGGAGAATTGACAGTTGGACGCTGAGGAAGGCAGATGCTATATATACGGTTTGAGGGCATATTTCATATGGCATATACTTATATATATATATATATATATTTATAAGCATATACTTATACATATATATAAGTATGAAGCTGTAATTTGATGAGCTGAGTAACTTTCTTCCATTGCTGGTGCATTTATTCTTTCAGAAATGAACGTTAGCGAATTAGAATGGACGATAATGGTGCGAGTTAAATATGTCACACTTAGTGGGTGACTGTGTCCTGCCAGACAAGCTCAGTGTCCAGTCCTCTGAGTCATGGTAACAGGATGAGAATTCGGCCTGAATGTTTAGCAGGCCATCAGGAAGCACAGGGTTGTGATGTCATATCCTCTGCTCTATGTCCCAGTCCCAGTGAGCAGGGTTGTGATGTCACATCCTCTGCTCTATGTCCCAGTCCCAGTGAGCAGGGTTGTGATGTCATATCCTCTGCTCTATGTCCCAGTCCCAGTGAGCAGGGTGGTGATGTCATATCCTCTGCTCTATGTCCCAGTCCCAGTGAGCAGGGTTGTGATGTCATATCCTCTGCTCTATGTCCCAGTCCCAGTGAGCAGGGTTGTGATGTCATATCCTCTGCTCTATGTCCCAGTCCCAGTGAGCAGGGTGGTGATGTCATATCCTCTGCTCTATGTCCCAGTCCCAGTGAGCAGGGTTGTGATGTCATATCCTCTGCTCTATGTCCCAGTCCCAGTGAGCAGGGTGGTGATGTCATATCCTCTGCTCTATGTCCCAGTCCCAGTGAGCAGGGTGGTGATGTCATATCCTCTGCTCTATGTCCCAGTCCCAGTGAGCAGGGTGGTGATGTCATATCCTCTGCTCTATGTCCCAGTCCCAGTGAGCAGGGTTGGCTGTAGGGATCTCTCAGTGTCGCTCCCCATCTGTCTGACTAACAAGAGAAAAGACGTTTCAACACAGCAGTAGCTTATCAGGTTTATTTTTATATGAGGCGCAGAAATAGCGGTCATATGATCCACCTCACCCACTCAGCCTGTTGTTGTGAGGACGTGGGAACATCATGTTAGTCCCACTCAGGCTGTACCCAGGGGGGTGGAGGATGATGTCACAGGGGTCGGCACAGGTCTGGAGCTTGTATCTGCTGCCATCTAGTGGCAGGGTGCTCAAACACACTCACAGATAGTCTAGGCTTAGTGTACAGTAAAGTAGGTTAGAGTACTGCAGAGTAGAATATAGGTTATTGTACAGTAGAGTAGGTTAGAGTACTGCAGAGTATAGATTGGTGTACAGTAGCGTAGAGTACTGCAGAGCATAAGCATAGAGTGGAGTAGATTAGAGCATAGCAGGGTAGAGGTTAGCAGTATTGTGTATAGTAGCATAGAGTTAAGTAGAGTGATGGTCAGATGGCTCATCGGGGTGGTCAGATGGCTCAATGGTTAAGGCGTTGGCCTCATGATCGGAAGGTTGTGAGATCGAGCCCCCGCTGTGGCTATATGAATTTGTGTCCTTGGGCAAGGCACTTGCCTCAGGGAAAATGTCCCTGCACTTACTGTAAGTCGCTTTGGATAAAAGCGTCTGCTAAATGAATAAATGTAAATGTAAGTAGAGGAGAGCAGATCGTAGATCAGTCAAGGTAGCGATGGATCTGTGTCACTGCAGTGTTCCATCCACTAGAGGACAGAGGAGAGCTGTCTGCCCTCAGGTCTGTCTGTCTGCTCTGAGGTCTGTCTGTCTGCCCTCAGGTCTGTCTGTCTGCTCTGAGGTCTGTCTGCTCTCAGGTCTGTCTGTCTGCTCTGAGGTCTGTCTGCCCTCAGGTCTGTCTGTCTGCCCTCAGGTCTGTCTGTCTGCTCTCAGGTCTGTCTGCTCTCAGGTCTGTCTGCTCTCAGGTCTGTCTGTCTACTCTGAGGTCTGTCTGTCTGCTCTCAGGTCTGTCTGCTCTCAGGTCTGTCTGCTCTCAGGTCTGTCTGCTCTCAGGTCTGTCTGTCTGCCCTCAGGTCTGTCTGTCTACTCTGAGGTCTGTCTGTCTACTCTGAGGTCTGTCTGTCTACTCTGAGGTCTGTCTGTCTGCCCTCAGGTCTGTCTGTCTACTCTGAGGTCTGTCTGCTCTCAGGTCTGTCTGCTCTCAGGTCTGTCTGTCTGCTTTCAGATCTGAAATTCCCCCTTGAGGCTTGTAAGGTGAAGTGCCTTGCCCAAGGACACAACGTCCCATTGGCATAGCCAGGGTTCAAAATGGGTACCTTCCGATTACTAGCCTAACCAATTGTGCCACATGACTCCCCATGGCTCTCTTGTGTGACGCATGTGTGTGTTTTAGGGGAGAAAGTGTTTGTGTGTGTGTGCATTAGTGTGTGTGAGTGTGTGACTCATGTCTGGGGCCTGAAGCCAGCTCTGGCTGTAGCTTACAGAGAGAGATGCTGTTATACTGAAACCTCTGAACCTCTCCTATCCTTTTTCTTTCTCTCTCTCTCTCTCTCTGTCTCTCTCTCTGTATCTCTCTCTGTCTCTCCCTCCCACTCCCTCCCCCTCCCTATCTCTCCCTCTCTCTGTCTCTCTCTCTGTCTCTCTCTCTCTGTCTCTCTCTCTGTCTCTCCCTCCCACTCCCTCCCCCTCCCTATCGCTCCCTCTCTCTGTCTCTCTCTCTCTCTGTCTCTCTGTCTCTCTCCCTCCCCCTCCCTATCTCTCCCCCTCTCTCTCTCTCTTTCTCTCTATCTCTCTCTCTCCCTCCCTCCCTCCCTCTCCGCCTCCCTCCCTCCCTCCCACTCCCTCTCTCTCTTTCCCCCTCCCTTTTTCTTTCAGTCTCCCTGCACCTCTCCTCTTCAGTTTATCTACTCAGCTTTGGTCCAGTAGGTAATGTGATTAGTGGACACTCAGGAATGGGTGGAGGTCTCCAAGGTTGTGTGTGTGCACATTTGTGTGAGTGTGTGTCCGCATGTTTGTGTGTAGGTGGGAGTGAGAGAAAAGGGAAGATAAATAAAGAAAATGATGAGAAATGAGAGAAAGAGAGCTAGAGAATATAAAATAAGATAATCCTTTATTTGTTCCACAGAGGGGAAATTGCAGCAAAGAGGGATTAGTAAAGAGAGAAGTTGACTGAAAGATGAGAATGGGGAAACAGTGAACGAGAGATGGACAGAGTCAGAGAGACACAGACACAGAGAGACACAGACAGAGAGAGAGAGAAACACACACACAGACAGAGAGACACAGACACATAGAGAGAGAGAGACACACAGACAGAGAGACACAGACACAGACAGAGAGAGACGCAGACAGAGAGAGAGACACGAGAGAGAGAGAGAGAGAGAGAGAGACAGACACACGGAGAGAGAGAGAGAGAGACAGAAAGTGAGAATATTTCAACAGAGAAAACTTTGCTTGGTAAAGCCATCAAACATGATTGCTGATAATGAGTTAGAGAGCGAGTGTGTCAATTTGTGTTTAAGTATCCACAAGCTAAGTAAGTGTTAGGACTGTTATTTCACTGACTAAAAAGCCATTATTTCTTGAAAATATTCTCATTGAGTTGTGTGTTGTCTTAAGAAATTATTTAACAGCAGGGATTGTGTATATGTGTGTGTTCTACCTCAGTCAGTGTGAAACTGGGGAAGAGCTTTGGATGAGTCCGATTAAGGAAAGGAATTATAGAAATTGTGTGTGTGTGTTGTGTGTGTGAGTGCTGTGTGTATGTGTGCGTGTTAAGTCTGAGTTATGCCTCTCAGGTGGGCTGTTTATCTGTGTGTATACAGCGTGTCACGGGAGAGGTCTGGAGAAGCACCTAGACACACACACACTCTCTCTCTCTCTCTCTCTCTCTCTCTCTCTCTTTCACACACACACCACACCAACACCCCCCCACACACACACACACACGCATCATGTCAGATGATTAAGAGACGTTTTCTTATGTGCACCTGGAGATCCATCAACTAGCAGAGCTCCAACCACAGACTCAGCTGAATCCTCTCCTCCTGTTCTGGTCTCTCATCTCCTACATCCCTCCTTTCTTTTCTTCTTCTCCTTTTCCTTTCCGGCATCACCCCCCCCCCCCCCCCCCCAGCCCCACCGCCCCACCCGCCCTCCCCCCGCTTCCATTCCTTCTTCCTCTCACTTCCCCTCCACCCCCCCTCCCTGTAACTGGATGCTAGACGGTATTGTTTCCTTGTAATTATACTGTACATGTGTAATGACAATAAAGTCTGAATCTAAACTAATCTGATCTGAACAGGCTTCCTCTCCCCTCCTCTCCTCTAGATCCTCCTGTCACCTCCTCTCCCTCCCTCTCTCCCCTTTCCCCCTCTCCTCCTCTCCCCTCCCCTCTACTCCTCTCCCTCCTTCTCTCCCCTCTCCTCTGCTCCACTCACCTCCTCTCCCGTTCCCTCTGCTACTCTCCCTCCCCTCTCCCCTCCCATCTCCCCTCCCCTCATCTCCCCTCCCCTCTTCTCTTCTCCCCTCCCCTCCTCCCCTCTTCTCCCCTCCACTCATCTCCTCTCCCTTCCTCTCCTCTCCCTCCCCCTGTTCTTCTTAATATGTTTTATGCATTCTCTCCTTCAGGCCTTTAGAATATGAATGGTGTAAAAGTTCATATTGGATTCCCAGAGAGAGGAGAGGATAGGAGAGAAGGCCTGAGCGAAGAGGGGAGACAGCCTGGAGAGCCGTCTGTGGGACAGACACAGGAACACATGACCTCAGAAGAAGCCATCCTCTGTTGCAACAACACACAGTAACCAAATCTCAACCCAATTCAATCCAGAAACCCAGATATCATCCAGAATACGTTTACATGGACCAGCACAGCCAAAGCACACGCACACAAACACATATTGTAAATACACACACACACACAAGACACACCCACACACATACACGCATGCACACAAACAGCAAAGCATAGCCAACTGACAGAGTGGTCCTCTCATCTAGATCCAGCTCAAGCAGACAAGCACAGACAGGACTTTCTGGTTTTAGTGTGTCTGTGTTGTCGACACAGGGTGGGTTTTCTTACATGCACGCGTCTTCTGTTTTGCGTGAGGATGGAAGGTGTGTGCAAGCATGTGTGTATGAACTATATGTGTGTGTACATCCATGTGTGTCACTGATTCCACTGTAGGCAAAGAAATGGCCGTCACCGATCCCTAGTGACAAAACAGTTGGTCTAACCACATGGGCGTCGTTAGCCCTGTTTTAGGGGGGCCCTAGAATGTTCTTCACCCCCCCTAAATAATTATCGGGATTATTATAGGGCCGCCGAAGAAATACGATAATTAATAACAATATTTTATTTAGAAAAATTACCGGATGCTCTCGGTTAAATGTCGGTAACTTGAGCATCAAACATGTAACCCACAAGTTCGAAAAACTGATGTCTTTGGGAATCGCTGGCTAGCTCGCATCAGACTAGGGTGCGACTACCCCCCCCCCCCCCCGTCAACAGAAAATGCCAGGGGCTAAGCCCCCCCTCTCTTTCAATCCTAGAAACATCCCTGTCTAACCATCTGATCATGTTTAAAGGTGACCTGCTGGCTGGCTGGACCTGAACAGCGGTGTCTTCCTCCCAGGGAGGGTCACGGGGTCGTGAGGCGTCCCAGGATAGAGCTGCATCACAGTACCAGTCCTTAGGAGTGGTACAATGATGTCTGACTGCAGAGAAGACCAACACGAGTCCAAGGCGATATTTATATTACCCCGAAGCTCAAAGAAACGAACCAAATGGATGCTGATGTTTTTGTAGTTGCCCGCTAGCATGAATGAAGGACGCGTCTACCAAAGCTCTCAACTCATCTGAATGATTTGTTTGTGTTATTTTCTGTTCCATGGAAACTTTGATGTGGTTTGTTTAGATATTATGTGGTTTTATGGTTCTATGACTTGGCAGCGTCATTGTTGTTTGGCCAGAGCGGATGATGCCGTACCCCAGGTTTTAATGAAACGCAGCCAGTGGTGTGTGTGTGTGTGTGTTCTAATCAATCAGATCTGACAGACTCTACTCTGTTTACTTCAACAGGACGGCCCTGAGCTACTGTTTTATAGTGCAGTGATGACATCACCAACCCTAGACTAAACAACCTCTCCCTGCTTTCTGTGTCTGCACTGTGCTGTGTGTGTGGTGTTCTAAATGTGTGTATTTGTGTGTGCGCGTTCATATGTGGTGTGTGTTGCAGTTGTGTATCGTGCCAGCCAAGTCAACTTTTCACTGAAACTAAAAGGTTGCCAATAGTTTGGTTTTTTCCTTCTGAGTATCTTGTTTTTCTGCAAGATGGCGATGTGGTGAACCTTCTGTGGAACCATCAGTCACTTCCCTCTCGTCCTGGATGTAGGCGCTGGGGGTAAGTGTGGTGAGGGCTGAGGGCTAGGGGGGCATGTTCTCCCTCAGGCCAGAACTGCAACCATGGCAACCTGTTGTTTTGGAACCTGCTTGTTTAGAGAGTGAGTGGAAGGACATGGAAGTGGCCTGTGGGGAGGTGGGGGAGTCGCTGGGGTCAGGGTGGTCCAGGGGTTCATCAGGGTTGGTACAGAAGCAGCAGTGTCACGGTCCATTAGGAGGGCAGTGAAGAGGGCCGAGCGAGGGGGAAGGGGTGGGGGGGTGGTTGGGGTGGGGTGGGGGGGGGGAGCAGATAGGGGCCGAGGGCTCGGAGGCCAGGGGGCACAGATGGGGTGGAAAGGGGTGAGAGAGGCCACGGAAAAGGTGTGAGCGTGTCTGAAAGGTGAGAGTGACCGAGGGTTGTTCAGACACACAGCAGCCTGGCCTGTGAACACCCTGAACTGGGTGCAGAGGAGGCCAGCAGGGGGCAGTCATGTTCAACACAACATCTGTTTAATATGATCACACTTTATACCTTCTGATGGATGGATGGTGTGTGGGTCAGTGTACATGCTACCATGTATGTAAGTGTTAAGATATAACAGTATGAGTGTGTGTGTGTGTGTGTATGTGTGTCAGGGTGTGTGTATGTGGGTGTGTGTCAGTGTGTATGTGTTCTCGTGGTTATCACCTCTGGGATGGAAGGATTAGCACTTTCACCTCCAGGTCAGGTCTATCAAAAGATAGACACCTCTTAGATGGAAGACACACACACACATTCACTCACTCGCACACGCACACACACACACACAAACAAACACATGCCCTCTTTCACATTCACATATACACATTCACTTTCCCAGATCCCTAATAGGGGATCCCATTTTGGTGGTCTGGAGTGAGTGTGTGAGTGGGTGTGTGCATGTGTGTGCGTGTCTGTGTGTAAGTGTGTGTGTGTTGCTAGTGTGTCGATGACAAGCAGGACTTCAGAGGTGCTTGGTCTGGCTGTGTTGCCTGAGTGATAAAACCTTTCGGCAGAGGAATGTTCCGGAAGAACACGACACGGAACCTGACGAACAGAAGCATGTTCAAAATAGAGCGTGTGTGTGGTGTGTGTTAATGTGTCGAGTGAGTGTGTGTGTGTGTGTGTGTGAATGTGAGACACAATGAAAGAGAGACCTAGAGAGAAAGAGAAAGCGAGAGGCAGAGAGAGCGATAGCGATGTGGATAGAGAGAACATGCAGGCATCTACTGCTTGGAAAAAAGTCCCGCTGGATTTATGGTGCCTGTGGCTTCCTGTGGGAGTAAAAACCTGACTGACACTAGCAGGACTCTTCAACATGCTGCAAAAGCACGCTACGCTAACATGTGCTACACTAGAACACTACGCTAACATGTGCTACACTAGAACACTACGCTAACATGTGCTACACTAGAACACTACGCTAACATGTGCTACACTAGAACACTACGCTAACATGTGCTACACTAGAACACTACGCTAACATGTGCTACACTAGAACACTACGCTAACATGTGCTACACTAGAACACTACGCTAACATGTACTACACTAGAACACTACGCTAACATGTGTTACACTAGAACACTACGCTAACATGTCCTACACTAGAACACTACGCTAACATGTCCTACACTAGAACACTACACCAACATGTCCTACACTAGAACACTACACTAACATGTGCTACACTAGAACACTACACCAACATGTCCTACACTAGAACACTACACTAACATGTGCTACACTAGAACACTACACCAACATGTCCTACACTAGAACACTACACTAACATGTGCTACACTAGAACACTACACCAACATGTGCTACACTAGAACACTACACTAACATATGCTACACTAGAACACTACACCAACATGTCCTACACTAGAACACTACGCTAACATGTCCTACACTAGAACACTACGCTAACGTGTCCTACACTAGAACACTACACTAACATGTGCTACACTAGAACACTACACCAACATGTGCTACACTAGAACACTACACTAACATGTGCTACACTAGAACACTACACCAACATGTGCTACACTAGAACACTACACTAACATGTGCTACACTAGAACACTACACCAACATGTGCTACACTAGAACACTACACTAACATGTGCTACACTAGAACACTACACCAACATGTGCTACACTACGCTAACATGTCCTACACTAGAACACTACGCTAACATGTCCTACACTAGAACACTACACCAACATGTGCTACACTAGAACACTACACTAACATGTGCTACACTAGAACACTACACCAACATGTGCTACACTAGAACACTACACTAACATGTGCTACACTAGAACACTACACCAACATGTGCTACACTAGAACACTACGCTAACATGTGCTACACTAGCACGCTACGCTATCATTGTTTACTACATGCAATGCTAACAAGTTACCTACAATACTTTGCTGGTATACAAAACTAACACAACAACATATCATTTACATTACAATTATTCATTTAGCAGACGCTTTTATCCAAAGCGACTTACAAGAGAGAGCTTTTACAAAGAGCATCAGTCATTGAGCATAGCACATATCAGCAGTCGGCAGCCTGTCCGTCTGTCTGCTTGCCTGTCTATCTACCTTACTGTCTGTCTGCCTGTCTATGTGCTGTTTGTGTGTCTGTCTGCCTGTTTGCCTGTTTGTCTGTGTGCTGTTTGTGTGTCTGTCTGCCTGTTTGTCTGTGTGCTGTTTGTGTGTCTGTCTGTCTGTCTGCCTGCCTGTCTGTGTGTTTTATCCTTGTTGAGTTAGCTCAGGGATTATGGAAGTTACAGTCTTGCATTTCCTTGCCTACCTCCTCTTCTGAACACCAGATAGCTGCAGGCATACCTGCGAGACACACACACTCACACACAATAACACATATACATGTGTACACACCCACCCAGATACACACATCAAACACACACACAGGAGGCCCCTCTCTCCAGTACCTCAGATCCTAGTCAGAGGGAGGGGCTTATTGATAAGCAGCCAATAAAAATGTCATTTCCCAAGTGACAAAGTGAGTCGTTAAGAGCACTCTATCTGCCTTGTGACAAACATGTCTCCCTTTCCACAAACATCCCCATTCTGTTGATCTGCCCAGGACGCACACACCTTCCACCCTCTGCCTGCACTCATTAACACACATTCCAGGAGATTTGATTAATGTGACACCATCCCAAGCATGGGGGTCAGATGGCTCAATGGTTAAGGCGTTGGCCTCATGAGTCTTTCTACGACTCAGTGGTGGCCTCTGCCATCATGTACGGTGTGGTCTGCTGGAGCAGCGGCATCACTGAGAGGGAAAGGAAGAAGCTGGACAAGGTCATCAAGAAGTCCAGCTCAGTCCTGGGCTGCCCTCTGGACTCAGTGCAGGAGGTGGGTGACAGACGAGTCCTGGCAAAGCTGACAACTATGCTGGACCACGAGTCACACCCCCTGCAGGACACACTGTCTGCTCTGGAGAGCAGCTTCAGCAATAGGCTGATTCACCCTCGGTGTGTGAAGGAGAGATTCCGCAGGTCCTTCCTTCTTGCTGCTGTCAGACTGTTTAACAAAAATCACTAAATACTGCTATTATAACTATTACCTTCACTACCTCACCACCGTGCAGTATTACTGTTTATTACTCTTTTATTGTATCTTTATCTGTATTATATTTTTTGCTTTTATTACTTACCTCACTCACGTGCAATACTCATGTTATATTCATATTCTGTACTAAGTGCAATATGTCTACTTAACTTGCTTACTTTTTGCAATACTGTAATGCTGTAAATCTCCATTCTCCATAACTGTCTATATGTCTATATGTCTACCTAACGTATTTTTTTATCATACTCTTTGCAAAATACTGTAATTCTGTAACTCCTCAAGTGCAATAACAGCCTACATGTCGATTTAACTTACTTATTTTGTATACTGGACTACTTAACAAAACTACTTAAATTACTTATTTTCTTATTTTTTATATCTGACCTTATCGTGCCCGCCTATTGCTATTGCCATTGTTATTGCTATTGTTATGTTATTGTCATTATGTATATTACCCTGCAACTCTGTGTGCTGTACTTTACCCTGCTGCTGTTGTGATCTGCAATTTCCACACCCTGGAGGACCAATAAAGGTTCATCTAATCTAATCGGAAGGTTGTGAGATCGAACCCCAGTTGTGGTTATATGATGTTGTGTCTTTGGGCAAGGCACTTGCCTCAGGGAAAATGTCCCTGTACTTAATGTAAGTTGCTTTGGATAAAAGCGTCTGCTAAATGAAGAAATTAAATGAAATGAAGCAAGGAAAGACACACCAAGTATGGGAAGAGGCAGACACACAGGAAGAATGAAAGACAGAAATGCAGAAAAAGACAGCGACAGGTTTGGCCTGGGGTCAAGGTCAGGCCTGGGTCAGAGTGAAAATGTTGTTTATGTGGTGAGGTCTGGAGCTGAGGCTGATCTGAGCCTCTGATGTTCTGGTGGTCAGGTCTGGAGCTGAGGCCGATCTGAGCCTCTGATGTTCTGGTGGTCAGGTCTGGAGCTGAGGCTGATCTGAGCCTCTGATGTTCCTGTGGTCAGGTCTGGAGCTGAGGCTGATCTGAGCCTCTGATGTTCTGGTGGTCAGGTCTGGAGCTGAGGCTGATCTAAGCTTCTGATGTTCTGGTGGTCAGGTCTGGAGCTGAGGCTGATCTGAGCCTCTGATGTTCCTGTGGTCAGGTCTGGAGCTGAGGCTGATCTGAGCCTCTGATGTTCTGGTGGTCAGGTCTGGAGCTGAGGCTGATCTGTGCCTCTGATGTTTCTGTGGTCAGGTCTGGAGCTGAGGCTGATCTGAGCCTCTGATGTTCTGGTGGTCAGGTCTGGAGCTGAGGCTGATCTGAGCCTCTGATGTTCTGGTGGTCAGGTCTGGAGCTGAGGCTGATCTGAGCTTATGATGTTCTGGTGGTCAGGTCTGGAGCTGAGGCTGATCTGAGCCTCTGATGTTCCTGTGGTCAGGTCTGGAGCTGAGGCTGATCTGAGCCTCTGATGTTCTGGTGGTCAGGTCTGGAGCTGAGGCTGATCTGAGCTTATGATGTTCTGGTGGTCAGGTCTGGAGCTGAGGCTGATCTGAGCCTCTGATGCTCTGGTGGTCAGGTCTGGAGCTGAGGCTGATCTAAGCTTCTGATGTTCTGGTGGTCAGGTCTGGAACTGAGGCCGATCTGTGCCTCTGATGTTCTGGTGGTCAGGTCTGGAACTGAGGCCGATCTGAGCATCTGATGTTCTGGTGGTCAGGTCTGGAGCTGAGGCTGTTATGAGCCTCTGAGCTGCTCTTGCTGTGAATGTGTTGGTTCAGGCCCAGAGAGGCGTGTAAAATATATTCTTAGACTCAGAAACATCAAAAGAGGTCTGGGTGTGAACTGACTGTCTGTTTAGGGCTACACACACACTCACACACACTCACTCACACGCCACCTTTAAATATGTCTATATTTAGCTATATAAACACACAGAAACAAACACACTTTAAATCTGTTAAAGAACTAGGTGTAAGTACTACATGCAGAGAGCCTGCTGAGTGTGTGAGCCAGTCGAGTACACATTGAATGTTATGAAATGAGTGTGTCTGTTTGTATGTGTGTGTCTTTGGCAGGAAGCAGCTGATTTGTTGACATCCCTCAACATCAATCTATCTAGAACTTTCTGAACTTGATGGGGGGAGGGATGGGCAGGGGGATGGGGGAGAGAGGGGCAGGGAGCTGGGGGAGATAGGGGAGAGAGTGATAGGAGAGAGGGAAGAGAGCGGGACAGAGGGGAAGGGTGAGGAGAGAGCGACAGGGAGATGGGGGAGAGGGAAGAGAGAGGGGCAGAGAGCTGGGGAAGGGGGAGGAGAGAGGGACAGAAAACTGGGGGAGAGGGAGGAGAGAGGGACAGAGAGGGGAAGGGTGAGAAGGCTATGAAGAGACATAGCATGTGAAACTGAGGGGGAGGGGAGGAGGTGAAGGGGAGGATGATTAGAGATGGTACTGAAGAAAGGAACAGAAAGAAGAAAGAAAGAAGAGAGGAAAAAACGTTTTTGACAATTTGGACAAGGTACTATAAACTTGTAAGTCGGTCTGGATAGCAACTTCTCACACAAACTGTACTCACACACACACACACGCTCACACACACACACACACACACACACACGTAGGCAGACTGGCGCCAGACAGACAGACAGACAGACACTGGACATGTCTGATGATGGTGTGATATGGACATGAAACATGCACTCCCGTTCAGCATGGTAACATACACACGAGCGAGACAAAGAGGGTGAGACTGAGGGTGAGGCTGACAGTGAGGCTGAGGGTGCGGCTGAGGGTGAGGCTGAGGGTGAGGCTGAGGGTGAGACTGAGGGTGAAGCTGACAGTGAGGCTGAGGGTGAGGGTGTGATCGTGATTGTGAGGGTGAGGCTTAGGGGGAGGGTGAGGCTGAGGCTGAGAATGAGGGTGAGGCTGAGGGTGAGGCTGAGGGTGAACACAGTGTTCCAGTAAACCTATTAGAGCACTAAAGGTCTTCTGTTGTTTCAATATCCCAACATCTTGTTAGTGAAGGGAAACTTTGGCTACTTGTGGTCATTTCAATGTCCTTTCATTGAAGGCTTTTCTAAAAGCAGAACTTGTTTAATATAAATGGTGGATCTGGAAGGACAGCCAAGGACTGTAAGATCCATGTCACAGCACCAACAACCCAGTAAAGGACTTTGCAGCACAATCACAAATTAAATCAAATGCTGCCAAGATGTCTGATCATGTTTGTGTGTGTGTGTGTGTGTATGTGTGTGTGTGTGTAGGTGTGTGTGTGTATGTGTGTGTTTGCAGAGGGGCCGTAGTGGCTAATGATGTGTCATTCAGGAATGTGGCTGCCCCCCAGGCAGAGCTGGTGACGTACCCCAGGAGAGAGTGCTCATCCTGGGGAAGAGCCGGCCCGGGGCTGGCCGGCGCCTTACTGGAGAGGTGGGGGTGGTCAGAAAGGACAGAATATGAAGACTTTAAATGTGTGTGTGTTTATGTGTGTTTGGGTCTATTAGTGAGTGTGTCTGTACGCTTGCGCTTGTGTGGATGTGTGTGTGTGTGTGAGAAGGTATGTGATTGTGTGAGTGTGTGTGGATGGTAGTTCCAGGAAAGAGAGCTGGGTGTCTGTGTGTCAGTCTGGAGACAGACGTGTCTGTTGTCCTGGAGACAGACGTGTCTGTTGTCCTGGAGACAGACGTGTCTGTTGTCCTGGAGACAGACGTGTCTGTTGTCCTGGACACAGTGATGTCTATACTGAGACACTCAGCTGCAGCATCCTTTAACTATAGGACTGGGGCACCGTGTCTGTGTGTGCAGGTGTGTGTGTGTGTGTGTCTCATTAAGTGTGTGTCTGTGTGCTGAACCAAAACCTGACACTATCTAAACTATAACCAAGAAACACCGTAGGGGGGAATGCTGAGTTTGGGTATGTGTGTGTGTGGTCTGGAAGTGAGTGTGTGTGCATGTGTGTGTGTGTGTGTGTGCTGTGATGTTCTGTCTTTATAAGCAGGTGATGACAGTGCAGGTAGACAGTGATTAAGGGTATCTGTACTAGATAGAAGGTCACACACACACACACATGCAAGTGCACA
>CM059321.1:14945050-14963342 GCA_030340685.1 Protosalanx chinensis
AAGAGTAAAAGTATGTGTGGTTCACTGTGTGTGGTTTAGGACGTGTGGAAGTGGTTAATTTTCCCCACCAGGGTGTGGTGTGAAAATAAATGAGTAATTATGGCGGCTTTTCAGACAAGCTGAGCTCACAAGGCTAAAAAGGCATTTTGATCATATTAACATTCTGATCCGATACTGTGCAGTCTCCTGAGTGATATCCAGAGGATCAGTCTCCTGAGTCATATCCAGAGGATCAGTCTCCTGAGTGATATCCAGAGGATCAGTCTCCTGAGTCATATCCAGAGGATCAGTCTCCTGAGTGATATCCAGAGGATCAGTCTCCTGAGTCATATCCAGAGGATCAGTCTCCTGAGTCATATCCAGAGGATCAGTCTCCTGAGTGATATCCAGAGGATCAGTCTCCTGAGTCATATCCAGAGGATCAGTCTCCTGAGTCATATCCAGAGGATCAGTCTCCTGAGTGATATCCAGAGGATCAGTCTCCTGAGTCATATCCAGAGGATCAGTCTCCTGAGTCATATCCAGAGGATCAGTCTCCTGAGTCATATCCAGAGGATTCATGACACCAGTAACCCCCAGCAGGACACACACTTTCACAAGGGAAGCTCTGAACAGCAAAGACTGTCATTTGGTGCTTTCCAGTCCTTGTCATGTACCCAGGCACTCAGCCTGTACAGAGCTCTACAGACCCCCAGCCCACCTCAGTCTCATCCTCCCCTAAGCTGGGGTGGGGTCATGTTGGCAGCAGGCTACACTGGGTGTTTCAGACCCCCCTCTCCTTTCCAGCGTCTCCTGGAGGTCCTGAGGCGTTCCCAGTCCAGATTACATATCTAATCCATCCTACAGGTCTGGGTCTACCCTGGGTCTCCTCCCAGCTGAACGTGTCTGAGAGGACAGCACCACAGGACAGCTCCACAGGACAGCAGCCACCACACGACAACACCACAGGACAGCACCACAGGAGAGCAGACACCACAGGACAGCACCACAGGACAGCACCACAGGACAACACCACAGGACAGCACCACAGGAGAGCAGACACCACAGGACAGCACCACAGGACAGCACCACAGGACAACACCACAGGACAGCAGCCACCACAGGACAGCACCACAGGACAGCACCACAGGACAGCACCACAGGACAGCACCACAGGACAGCAGCCACCACAGGACAGCACCACAGGACAGCACCACAGGACAGCAGCCACCACAGGACAGCACCACAGGACAGCACCACAGGACAACACCACAGGACAACACCACAGGACAGCAGCCACCACAGGACAGCACAGTAACAGCTGGGATACAGTAACAGAACAGTAACAGCTGGGATACAGTAGACAGACAGAACAGTGCCAGAACCTTTTGCAAACTAAATATTTATACAGTACAAAACTGGAGTTACATACCGGTATATGCTTATTTGTCTGTGAATAAATGTACTTGTTTGATGGACAGATGGTGTATATTAGAATTGTGTGTACGGTTGTGTGTTTGTGTGTGTATATGTGTGTGTGTGTGGTCCCTCAGCAGGCCCTCATTAGTGATGGTCTGTAACCTTTGAGGAGGTGATGATAGCCACTGCCTCACTCTCTTTCTCCTCGCTCTCCTCTGTCTCTCTCCCTTCTGTCTCTCTCTGCTCTGTCTCTCTCCCCTTGGTCTCTCTCTCCTCTGTCTCTCTCCGCTCTGTCTCTCTCTCCTCTGTCTACCTCCCCTCTGTCTCTCTTCCCTCTGTCTCTCTCTGTCTCTCCCTCTATCTCTCATCTTTCTCTCTCTCTCCTCTTTCTCTCTTCTCTCTCTCTCTCTCTCTCTCCTCTGTCTCTCTCTCCTCCGTCTCTCTCTCCTCTGTTTGTCTCTCCCTCTGTCTCTCTATCCCTCTGTCTATATCTCCTCTTTCTCTCTCCTCTTTCTCTCCTCTTTCTCTCTCCTCTTTCTCTCTCTCTCCTCTGTCTGTCTCTCCCTCTGTCGCTCTCTGTAGGCCAAGATGGCAGTATGACAGACAAGGAAGAGTGGGCTAATGCAGTGTTTCTGGGGCTCATATTGTTGTCTGGTGGGAAAGATGGAGGAGTTAGTGGATGTGGAGGGAGGGTGGACATGAAGCTATAACCAGAGAGGTTTGGTTTCATTAATGGGTTTTGTCTCTAAACTTTCATTTGAATGTGTTTTGTTTGAATAGGAGAAAGTACGATGAAAAAGGCTGTTGTGGCGTATCTGTTTGTTAGCTGGCTGTTTTGTCTGCCCAATCAAGGTACGTGTCACTGCAAAGTCTCTCTCTCGCTCCCTTTCTATCTCTCTCTGTCTCTCTCACTCTCACTTCTCTCACTTTAACTGTCTCTTCCTCTCTGGTGTATTTTATGAACCCGCCATTGTTCAACAGCCTGCTCCCACTCTCTCACGAACACTGCCAAAGATAAAAGTCCAATACAAGTGAGGCCTGAGAGATGTCTCACCAGAGGTGTTAAACACAAACATCTGGGAAGTTCTTCTTGGACAATAAAATGTAATGAAGCGCAATAAAGGATCCATAACCGTCTGTCACAGGCTATCAAGAGCTGCCAGGAGGAAGGTGGATTACTGGCAGCCACTCTCCCTCTACCGCTCTCTACCTATCTCTCTCCACCTCTCTCTCTACCGCTCTCTACCTATCTCTCTCCACCTCTCTCTCTACCGCTCTCTACCTATCTCTCTCTACCTCTCTCTCTACCTCTCTCTTTACCTCTACCATTCTCTCTCTCTGTCTCTCGACCTCACTTTCTACCTCTCTCTCTCTACCATTCTCTCTCTCTGTCTCTCGACCTCACTTTCTACCTCTCTCTCTCTACCTTTCTCTCTCTCTATTTCTCTACCTCACTTTCTACCTCTCTCTCTCTACCTTTCTCTCTCTCTATTTCTCTACCTCACTTTCTACCCCTCTCTCTCTACCTTTCTTTCTACCACTCTCTCTACCTCACTCTTTCTACTTCTCTCTCTACCTCTCTCTCTCTGTGTCTCTCTCTCTACCTCTCTCCCCATCCCTCTCTACCGCTTTCTCTACCTCTCACAAACTGTCTCTCATCTGCTCAGGTATACTAATGCCTTTTGGTTCTTTTTGGTGTCTTTGTGTCCTGTGACTAGTTGTCATGTGCGTGCGTGTGTGTGTTTGAGTGAGTGTGTGTGTTTGCGTTGGTCTTTTCCAGTCTCTCCTATCAATGTGTGTCACATTTCAAGGTGGTCAGGATGAAATGATAGTCATATAATCCTTTATTAGTCTAACATGGACTGGATGCTCCTGATACAGATTAGGAAAGAACGCAAGAGGTGTTCTTTATAAAAATGTCAAGTATATTTTATTCATTTACTTTTGCAAAAACAAAACATATATCAGTAGCAGGAATGCTTACAGGATTACTGATCACATACATGTGGAAAGTAAATGTGTCGTTTTATTTTATAAAATTATCAAAAGTGAATTCAGATGCTCTGTATGTAGAGTTTATGTTGTTATACTGTACCATAGAAGATAATCAAGCAAATTATAAACATTTTAGAAAAAAATGGGCTTTTAATAGTGATAGTGTAAAATAGTGAAAACCAGATTTTACCACATAAAAATAACACTTCTGCACGAAGTCTCCTCTCTGTCTCTCTCTTTCTATCTCTCTCACTCTCTGTGTTTCTCTCTTTCTATCTCTCTCACTCTCTGTTTCTCTCTTTCTATCTCTCTCACTCTCTGTGTTTCTCTCTTTCTATCTCTCTCACTCTCTGTTTCTCTCTTTCTATCTCTCTCACTCTCTGTGTTTCTCTCTTTCTATCTCTCTCACTCTCTGCGTTTCTCTCTTTCTATCTCTCTCATTCTGTGTTTCTCTCTTTCTATCTCTCTCACTCTCTGTGTTTCTCTCTTTCTATCTCTCTCACTCTCTGTGTCTCTCTCTTTCTATCTCTCTCACTCTCTGTGTTTCTCTCTTTCTTTCCTTCTATCCATCAACCTCTTCTTCTATTTTCTTCGCAGTCTTCAGATCTTTATACTTCCATCATTAGAACACTCATCTATCGCTTCATCTCTCTCTCCATCCTCCTACCATCTCTCCATCTTTCCTTTCCTCCACCCCTCCCTCCACCCCTCCATCCACCACTCCCTCCACTCTTCCCTCCACCCCTCCCTCCAACCCTCCCTCCCTCCCTCCACCCATCCACCCCTCCCTCACTCCCCCCACCCCTCGCTCCACTTCTCCTTCCACTGTGATAAAGGGATGACAGGAAGGACTCTTTCTGGAACCATCTGGAACATCAACCACCTCTTCATCTGACATGAAACAGGTTTTCATCTGCCCACCGCTCTACACAAACCACCCAACTCCAAAAACACCAACAACAACAACAACACCAACAGCACATGCATCACAGGACTATCCAACCAGGACATTGACATCATTGGGATTTGAATGCGAGCGGCAGACGTTTGTCTGGAACGGCCCCTCGGTCAGGTGAGCAGCTTGACTCTGGTCCTGCTCAGCGGCTGGCTGGCTGTCGTCACGTCTACAGTCCTGCTCTAGGAGGCCTTCGTTACGCTTCACACACAGTCCACATCCTCCGGATGACACGCCTCCTCTCTCTGAACATCAGCCAATTAGAATCTTATTTTCCCATCAGTCATTAAAGCTGTAGGTCATCCATTCGTCGCTGTCTACTAATTTAACGGGACATGTTGTTGTTGACGGTTTGGAGCCACACAATTGGCTGGCTGTAGAGCAAGAAGTTGCCAGTGTTTTTGTGTAGAGGGCATAATGACAATATCTCGATGGTAACCATGTGATAAAAAGAAAACACACACGTTGTGAAAAATTATATCTGGATAGCTGGAGGGCGTGGCAACAGTACGGAAGGAGGGGCTTTCGTGGGGACAAGTGACCAATCCTAGAACAGCTGGGAGTGGGTGATGATGGGTGACTGGAGTTGGGGAGGGAGGGAGGGTGGGGTCAGAAGGTTGTTCAGTGCCTGAGGGATGAGATGGAGAGGGGGTGATGGGAGGGTCAGGAGTTACTGGAGGGAAGATGCATAAGTATGACTGGAGGGTGAGATAGTATGGAGGGTGTGTGTGTGGGGCGGGGTGGGGGGGGATGAACATGCTTCCAGTGAAGCACTGGGGGTTCATCTATCCACCAATGGATGGGCGACTGTGTGAGAGGGTGAAGAGATGATTGGCTGGCTGGGTGAGAAGATAACTGGATGATTGGCTGGCTAGGTGAGAGGATAACTGGATGATTGGCTGGCTAGGTGAGAGGATAACTGGATGATTGGCTGGCTAGGTGAGAGGATAACTGGATGATTGGCTGGCTGGGTGAGAGGATAACTGGATGATTGGCTGGCTGGGTGAGAGGATAACTGGATGATTGGCTGGCTGGGTGAGAGGATAACTGGATGGTTGGCTGGCTGGGTGAGAGGGTGACTGCACGAGAGGGTGCATCACATGAGTCTCACTGGAAGACAGTGTGGTAGGTGGGACACTGATGAGACTTCATGTACTTGATGGCAAACTTGAGCTCCTTGCTCTTCTTCTCCCACTTGTGGATGGACATGAGCAGCAGCTGCTGGTCCACCTTGCGGCCCATGATGAGGAAGTTGGTGGCCAGGCTGTCCAGCTGGGCGCAGGGGCAGTTGGCCCCGTTCTTGATGTAGAGCGTCAGCTTCTTCAGGTCCTTTTTCCGCAGCACGCCCTGCTTCAACACCTTCTTCTTCTTGGGCGCGGCGATCAGCTTCTTGTCCCCTCGTTCCTTCTTCACCTCCTTGATCTTCATCCTCAGAGCTGGAGGGATGGGGTGGGGAGACAGAGAGAGAGAGAAAAGAGAGAAACAGAGAGAGTGAGGAGAGAAATAGGAGAGAGAGGAGAGATAGAGGGGAGAGTGAGTGAGAGGAGAGAGAGAGTGAGGAGAGAGGTATACAGAGAGAGAGAGAGTGAGGACAGATAGACAGAGAGAGATAGATAGAGTGAGGAGAGAGATAGAGAAAGGAGAGGGAGAGAGAGAGAGAGCGTATAGAGTATAGATAGACATTAAGAGAGATAGAGTGTGTGTGAGAGAGACAGATACAGAGAGACAAAACAGAGAGAGGGAGGGGAGGGAGACAGAGGTAAAAGCGGAGACATTGGGATCTGTATTAGTGTGTGTTTGTGTAAAGGAAACAGTGGTCCCATGACAGCAGCATGTCAGAGCAGCCTGATTGACTGGAGGGATGCTGAACACATAAACAGACCTTCCAGCCTTCCTGCATCTATGTTCTCAACAAACATATGAGCTCATGGAAACATGGAGATAGCACCATCATCGGGAGCCTGGTCTCTCCACACATGATCACTGTGAGCTTGACCAGAGTGAGGGAGGGGAGGATGAGGAGGTGGGAGGAGTGTGGAGGGGTGAGGAGGTGTAGGGGGGAGGGGAAGGATGAGGAGGTGTGGGGTGAGGCTGGGTGGGGTAGGGGTGAGGAGGTGTGGGGGGGAGGGTGAGGAGGTGTGGGGAAGAGATGAGGAGGTGTGGTGGAAGGGTGAGGAGGTGTGGGGGAGCGGTGAGGAGGTGTGGTGGAAGGGTGAGGAGGTGTGGGGGGAGCGGTGAGGAGGTGTGGGGGAGGGGTGAGGAAGTGTGGGGGAGGAGTTTGGAGGGGTGGGGAGGTGTGGGGGAGGGGTGAGGAGGTGTGGGGGAGGGAAGGGATGTTTTATCTGGCCCCTGAGTCTCATCACATCACCCTGCTGCAACCAAGCTCCATTAACTACCCACAGTGCCCAAATACATCCTGTGTATGTGTGTGTGTGTGTGTGTGTGTGTGTGAGGGGGAATAAAACATGCTCCAGTGAGGGACAGGGTGTTTATACATCCGCCAATGGAACTTTCCGTTGTCATCATTGGAAGGTCCTCTGAGAGATAGTGATGCCTGCTCTCCCTCTTCAAAACACACACACACACAAACACAAGTACAAACTTACACACAAACACACACACACACTTACATAAACTTACACATACCCGAACACATACACTTACACACACACGCAATTACATAGACTTACACACAACTGAACACACACACACAGACTAATACACTTACACACACCCAAACATCACGCACACATACACACACTCTCACACCCACTTACAAACGCACACACTTACCGTCACTTATGCACACACAAACACACCCACTTACATACATTTACACATATGTTACACATATCGCAAACACACGCACACACATTTGTGTGCATCGTCTGTCAGATACACATACAAAAACACTGTCACAAGCCCACTAACATACTTACTCACACAAACACAGTATCAATGACAATATATGACAGTAACTAAACAATAACTACAGGAGGGGTAGGAGAGGTACGGAGAGGGGAGTAGAGGGAAGGAGAGGAAGAGAGGGGGAGATTGGTTCCTGCTAACCAGACTGGCCCCTGTGTTCCTGCTAAACAGACTGGCCCCTGGTGTTCCTGCTAACCAGACTGGCCCCTGGTGTTCCTGCTAAACAGACTGGCCCCTGGTGTTCCTGCTAAACAGACTGGCCCCTGGTGTTCCTGCTAAACAGACTGGTCCCTGGTGTTCCTGCTAACTAGACGGGCCCCTGGTGTTCCTGCTAATCAGACTGGCCCCTGGTGTTCCTGCTAACCAGACTGGCCCCTGGTGTTCCTGCTAAACAGACTGGCCCCTGGTGTTCCTGCTAACCAGACTGGCCCCTGGTGTTCCTGCTAAACAGACTGGCCCCTGGTGTTCCTGCTAAACAGACTGGTCCCTGGTGTTCCTGCTAACCAGACTGGCCCCTGGTGTTCCTGCTAAACAGACTGGCCCCTGGTGTTCCTGCTAAACAGACTGGCCCCGGGTGTTCCTGCTAACCAGACTGGCCC
The DNA here is from genome assembly GCA_030340685.1 of Protosalanx chinensis. Lineage (NCBI taxonomy): Eukaryota > Metazoa > Chordata > Actinopteri > Osmeriformes > Salangidae > Protosalanx > Protosalanx chinensis. The sequence continues at coordinate 14,952,926 of CM059321.1, forward strand.
CGGGTGTTCCTGCTAAACAGACTGGCCCCTGGTGTTCCTGCTAAACAGACTGGCCCCGGGTGTTCCTGCTAACCAGACTGGCCCCTGGTGTTCCTGCTAAACAGACTGGCCCCGGGTGTTCCTGCTAACCAGACTGGCCCCGGGTGTTCCTGCTAAACAGACTGGCCCCTGGTGTTCCTGCTAAACAGACTGGCCCCTGGTGTTCCTGCTAAACAGACTGGTCCCTGGTGTTCCTGCTAACCAGACTGGCCCCTGGTGTTCCTGCTAAACAGACTGGCCCCTGGTGTTCCTGCTAAACAGACTGGCCCTGGGTGTTCCTGCTAACCAGACTGGCCCCTGGTGTTCCTGCTAAACAGACTGGCCCCTGGTGTTCCTGCTAACCAGACGGGCCCCTGGTGTTCCTGCTAACCAGAAGGGCCCCTGGTGTTCCTGCTAACCAGACGGGCCCCTGGTGTTCCTGCTAACCAGACCGGCCCCTGGTGTTCCTGCTAACCAGACGGGCCCCTGGTGTTCCTGCTAAACAGACTGGCCCCTGGTGTTCCTGCTAACCAGACGGGCCCCTGGTGTTCCTGCTAACCAGACGGGCCCCTGGTGTTCCTGCTAAACAGACGGGCCCCTGGTGTTCCTGCTAAACAGACGGGCCCCTGGTGTTCCTGCTAACCAGACGGGCCCCTGGTGTTCCTGCTAAACAGACGGGCCCCTGGTGTTCCTGCTAACCAGACGGGCCCCTGGTGTTCCTGCTAACCAGACGGGCCCCTGGTGGGAAGGAGTGTGTGTTTTAAGTGATCTGCTGTCTTCTATGCTCTGAATAAGATGCAGCTCCTTGGTGAAGGTGTGTGTGTGTGTGTGAATGGAGGGTGAGGACAGGAAGAGGCTGTCAGTTTGAGGAGTAACAGGGTTTCCTTCGGTCCAATGGCAGCTGTTTTGACAGGCAGGTGTTGGCTGTAGCCTTGCCAACAGCACCGCACCCCAAACCAAGCTAACATACCGAACTATGGGCAGCATAGCACTCTAGCTTACTGGCAGGCAGGTTGGCTGACTGGTGGCTGGGTGGTTGGCTGAATGGCTGGTTGGGTGGCTGACTGGGTGGCTGACTGGCTGGTTGGCTGACTGGGTGGTTGGCTGACTGGGTGGCTGACTGGCTGGTTGGGTGGTTGGCTGACTGGGTGGTTAGGTGGTTGGCTGACTGGATGGTTGGCTGACTGGGTGGCTGACTGGCTGGTTGGGTGGTTGGCTGACTGGGTGGTTAGGTGGTTGGCTGACTGGGTGGTTGGCTGGGTGGGTGGTTGGTTGGCTGGGTGGCTGGTTGGCTGACTGTCTGGTTGGTTGGCTGACTGGGTGGTTGGCTGACTGGCTGGTTGGCTGATGGGGTGGTTGGTTAGATGGAGGGGGTCAGGGATGAGGTCAGAACACAGGCATGTTGGAGGGGGTCAGGGATGATGTTAGGGATGAGGTAAGGAACACAGGTATGTTGGAGGGGGTCACTCCTTGCTTCAGGGAGAATGTCCATGTACTTACTATGAGTTTCCTTGGATAAAATTGTCTGCTAAATTAGGTATTATTATTGTTATCACAGCCTTATCTGCTGGCTCCATCCTCTATACTGTGTCAACGTGGCCTCTGCTCACTCATCCCTCCACCTCTTCACTCATCCCTCCATCTCCACCTCTTCACTCATCCCTCCATCTCCACCTCCTCACTCATCCCTCCATCTCCACCTCTTCACTCATCCCTCCATCTCCACCCCCTCACTCATGCCTCCATCTACACCTCCTCTCTCATCCCTCCATCTCCACCTCCTCACTCATCCCTCCATCTCCACCTCCTCACTCATGCCTCCATCTCCACCTCCTCACTCATCCCTCCATCTCCACCTCTTCACTCATCCCTCCATCTCCACCTCCTCACTCATGCCTCCATCTACACCCTCCTCACTCATCCCTCATCTCCACCTTCTCACTCATCCCTCCACCTCCTCACTCATCCCTCCATCTCCACCTCCTCACTCATGCCTCCATCTACACCCTCCTCACTCATCCCTCCATCTCCACCTTCTCACTCATCCCTCCATCTACACCCTCCTCACTCATGCCTCCATCTCCACCTCCTCACTCATGCCTCCCTCTCCACCTCCTCACTCATGCCTCCATCTCCACCTCATCACTCATCCCTCCATCTCCACCTCCTCACTCATGCCTCCATCTCCACCTCCTCTCTCATCCCTCCACCTCCTCACTCATCCCTCCATCTCCTATATCCTTTTCTCAGTCATCCTTTGTGTATCAATCTGGATAATCGGTCCTGAACCCTCATCTGGGTTTAGAAACAGTTGATGAGGATCAGATCAATTAAAGGGTTGAAAGACTTAGAGAGCGACCGAGGTCAGAGGTCAAACATGGGAAAGGATTCCATGTACTCATACTAGCTACTAATACTGTGTTTTAATGTTCCTCAGCTGTAAAACTGGAGTCAAGGCTACACATGGTAGGACAGACTTCTCCATTTCTGTAGGTCATGTCTGGTTGGCTGCGGCCCAGAAGACAACCCTGTTGGACAAGAAAGGAACTCTGATGCTTGTCTGTGATTGGCTGCCTGCCACCAGCTGAGATCAGGTTCCAGTCTTTTAATAGGCCGGTATTTTGTCGTTCTAATCGAGTTCCTTACTCTCTCCCTTCAGTGGGTAATAGGACGTTATTCAATTTCTCAATTAAGATGGAAAATAAAAATCTGGATGAAATTCCTGACCTCGATAGATTATGAGACATCTCACCAGAATTCTTGGCCCGACACGGGCAGAACTCAAGAGCTGTTTGTGTTAAGTTAGACTACGATATTCAGATCCATGATTTGTTATTGTTTGACTTTTTCCATGGACTGTTCAAGGCAGGACACAGCTGTCTTGGTTGGCAGAACTTTTAGACTGGAGGGTTTGTCAGGTGCTTTATCTACTGAAACCAACTGGAAGAAGAAACTAGGTTGCCAGGTCTGTTGATATATCCTTCCTAAAAGACATGCTTCAGGTCATGCCCATCATAAGAGAGACCATTCATGAGGGGTGTTCAAAAGACTGATCTCACACACACACAGACACATTATCACACAGGCACACACACGCACACAGTATCACACAGACACACGCACGCACTCTGGCACACTATTCAGACACAAACACAATTAAACAAGTACACACAGCACACACAGCTCAACTTTAACCCATACATACACATGTGCGATGTTTAACATTCCAATTGAATTACAAAAACTATGCGGCAAATGTTTTAGTAAGTTAGGAGGCTAACAAGTAACACTAACATGGTAGTAACCATGCTAGGAGTATTAAACTAGGTAGCTTAGCCATGAAGCTAACTAAAGCTAACTAGATATGGAAAAAATTACTTAGGCAGTAGAGACTGTTGGAAATATTTAGAACTTACACATCTATAGGTTAACAAGAAACTGTATTTGTCTCTGTGTGTGTGTGTGTGTCTGCCTCTCTGTCTCTCTGTATCTGTCTCTCATTGTCTCTGTGTCTCTATGTGTGTGTTTGTCTCTCTCTATGTCTCTCTCACTGTTTCTGTCTCTCTCTGTCTCTGTCTGTCTCTCACTCTCTCCATGTCTCTATGTCCATACGGTCCAGATTTCACCATGCTCGATCACAATCTGGTTATCATTGTGAACAACACACCTATAATTGAACACAGTTACAACATGGGATTATGTTTACACAGTAGATTACATTGTTGTGTCAGGCGATATGTAGGTGCGTGTGCTTACCGAAGTCGCTGGCACAGTAATGCTCCATGATGGTGTCTGCCTTCAGCTCGTTGTCACATGGTGGACAAACCTTCAGCGCTGCAGGGTGGGAGTACACAGGATATCTGTTAGTGACATCACTACACCTGTAAGTGACATCACTGCACTCGTCAGTGACATCACTACACCTGTCAGTGACATCACTACACCTGTGAGTGACATCACTGCACCTGTCAGTGACATCACTGCACCTGTCAGTGACATCCCTACACCTGTCAATTACATCAATACACCTGTCATAGACGGTACTGGACACCGATAAAGCGAGCAATGACATCCTAAAGCGTAGGTATAGATTTTCCGGAGGAGATGATAGACAGTCAGGGAGTCTGAGGGGTGTCATCCCCCTGTTTAGGGGGTCTGGAGGGGGGGTCCTCCCCCTGTTCAGGTGGTCTAGAGGGGGGTCCTCCCCCTCTTCAGGGGATCTGGAGGGGGTCCTCCCCCTGTCCAGGGGGTCTAGATGGGGGGTCCTCCCCCTGTTTAGGGGGGTCTGGAGGGGGGGTCCTCCCCCTGTCCAGGGGGTCTAGAGGTGGGTCCTCCCCCTGTTCAGGGGGTCTAGAAAGGGGGTCCTCCCCCTGTTCAGGGGGTCTGGAGGGGGGGTCCTACCCCTGTTCAGGTGGTCTAGAGGGGGGTCCTCCCCCTCTTCAGGGGATCTGGAGGGGGTCCTCCCCCTGTCCAGGGGGTCTAGATGGGGGGTCCTCCCCCTGTTTAGGGGGTCTGGAGGGGGGGTCCTCCCCCTGTCCAGGGGGTCTAGAGGTGGGTCCTCCCCCTGTCCAGGGGGTCTAGAGGTGGGTCCTCCCCCTGTTCAGGGGGTCTAGAAAGGGGGTCCTCCCCCTGTTCAGGGGATCTGGAGGGGGGGTCCTCCCCCTGTCCAGGGGGTCTAGAGGTGGGTCCTCCCCCTGTTCAGGGGGTCTAGAAAGGGGGTCCTCCCCCTGTTCAGGGGGTCTAGAGAGGGGGTCCTCCCCCTGTTCAGGGGGTCTAGAGAGGGGGTCCTCCGCCTGTTCAGGGGGTCTAGATGGGGTCATTCCCCTGTTCAGGGGGTCTAGAGGGGGGGTCCTATATAATGATATTCGGTGTTCAGTGGGATGTGTGCTGGGCATGGCGGCTAGATGAACGTGGGCAGAGAAAAGCAGAACCCACTCGCTGGCAGGCTGGATCTTCTCTGAAGAACCCAGCAGAGCACGAAGAACACCTTGTGGAACTTCAAGGAGTAAACCGGAGGCAGCGAGATGTTTATTTTGAACTCAATTTGTGACTCCCTCCAAACATAACCACACACACCCACCCGCCCAGCCCCTACCCCCCCCCCCACCCCCCCCACCCCACCCCTCTACACACAGTACAGTGCATACAGACACAGAGCAGTGCTTCGCCTGCAGTACTCCTCAGCTTTAGAGTGTCTGTGTTGACTTGCTCACGAGAGGATGTAGACTAACTGCGTAGACGCCCGTGTGTTTATTTGCTGTTTGTGTGGCTGAGGTATAAATAGTGTGTCCATCTCTGCTGGTCCTGCAGCACCTGAGGTTGTCTGGCGGCTCTCAAGAACGTGTGCGTTCGCGTTTCTATTTCAGCCTTCGTGCAGACCCATGTGCAGACCCTTTCATCCAGACAGACCCTCAGCACGTCTGTCCAGCCACCATCAGCAGAGGAGGGGGTGCCGGGGCCGGGGGGGGGGGGGGGGGGGGGGGGGAGGGGGGGAGTGCCGTTGCTGGCCTTTCTGGTGCCCTAAGCATAATTCCTGTATGACACCCCAACCAACCGACACGGCCCCCCACCCCCCTTCAACCCCCCTCCCCCACCCCCCCGAGACCGACCGAGATTTGTCATCCGGTATATTTCTATACTGACGAAATATCAGCATTACTAATACATAAAATTAGTGATGCCTTTTTCTTCTTAATTAGTTCTTTTGTATTATTTTGGTGTCTCGTCATCACTTGGTCCTACTCGCAGCGTGTGTTGTGGGTGTTGGGAGCGGCAGTATGGGGGGGGGGGGGGTGCAGGGATGGGGGGGAGGAGGGGGGGAGGGGGGGGGCTTAGGTAACACTGCGCGAAACAAAATGAATTTCCCTTTGGCCTAAACGCCTAATCTAATCTGATCTAATCTGAATAGTCTCTGTGTTTCCTCAGCCCGCCTCTTCACCAGTCAGATGTTTATCAACCACCTATTATCCTTCAGACACACACATACACACATGCAGACCGAGCTCCCAGCCCAGCCCGGATCAGAGGTCACAGGTCATCCCCCAGCCCAAACCTTGTCAGTCTGGCCAGATAATAAGGGGGGTCAAAGTTCAGCATGCCTCACAGCCTGGCTCACAGGGAGGTCAACCCTGCCTCTCCCAACTGCCAGTCTGTGTGTCTTAATGTGAGTGTGTGTGTGGGCATGTGTGTGTGTGTGTGTGTGGGCATGTGTGTGAGTGTGTGTAGGATACCTAGGCTCAGCTACATAGTTCCCATACATTCAGCGTGGGAGGCCTTTTATACAGAAACTCTAATGATATGGTGGTGACGTACACACACACTCTCACCCTCACACACTCGCACACTCACACACACACACACATTCTTACACACACACTCACACACACGCATACTCTCACACACACATACTCACACACACACTCTCACATACACACTCACACACACATTATGATGCAGTGCTTAGGGAGTGAGCCTCAAACTGACTCTCTTTCTCTCTCTCTCTCTGTCTCTCTCTCTGTCTCTCTCTCTGTCTCTCTCTCTGTCTCTCTCTGTCTCTCTCTCTGTCGCTCTCTCTCTCTGTCTCTCTCTCTCTCTGTTTCTCTCCCTCTCTGTCTCTCTCTGTCGCTCTCTCTCTCTGTCTCTGTCTCTCTCTCTCTCTCTCTCTCTGTCTCTCTCTCTGTCTCTCTCTCTGTCTCTCTCTCTGTCTCTCTCTCTCTGTCTCTCTCTGTCTCTCTCTCTGTCGCTCTCTCTCTCTCTGTCTCTCTCTCTCTCTGTTTCTCTCCCTCTCTGTCTCTCTCTCACTCTCGCTCTCACTTCCACTCTCTCTAGGGAGTGAGCCTCAAACTGACTCTCTATCTCTCTCTGTCTCTCTCTCTCTGTTGTCTCTCTCTGTCTCTCTCCCTCTCTCTCTCTCTCTCTTTCTGTCGCTCTCTCTCTCTGTCTCTCTCTCTCTCTGTCTCTGTCTCTCTCTGTCTCTCTCTCACTCTCGCTCTCACTTCCACTCTCTCTTCTCTCTCTCTCTTTGTCTTTCTCTCTCTCTGTCTCTCCCTCTCTTTCTCTCACTCTCTCGCTCTCACTTCCACTCTCTCTTTCTCTCTCTCCCTCGCTCTCTCCTTCTCTCTTTTTCTCCCTCCCTCCCTATCTATTTCCTCTCTCTCTCACACTCTCTCTCTCTCTGTCTCTCTCTGTCTCTCTCTCTCTGTCTCTCTCTCTCTGTCTCTCTTTCTGTCTCTCTCTCTCTCTGTCTCTCTCTCTGTCTCTCTCTCTCTCTCTCTGTCTCTCTCTCTGTCTCTCTCTGTCTATCTCTCTGTCTCTCTCTCTCTGTCTCTCTCTCTCTCTCTGTCTCTCTCTCTCTCTCTGTCTCTGTCTCTCTCCCTCTCTTTCTCTGTCTCTCTCTCTCTCTCTGTCTCTCTCTCTCTCTGTCTCTCTCTCTCTCTGTCTCTGTCTCTCTCCCTCTCTTTCTCTCTCTCACTCTCTCGCTCTCACTTCCACTCTCTCTTTCTCTCTCTCCCTCGCTCTCTTCTCTCTTTTTCTCCCTCCCTCCCTATCTTTTCCTCTCTCTCTCACACTCTCTCTCTCACATACCGTCAGTTTCCCTCTTTCTCTCTTAATCTCTCGCTCACTCTCTTTCTCTGACATACACACTCTCCTCATATTCAGCCTCTTTTTCTTACTCACATTTATAAACATGCACACCTGGGCACCATGCCAGTTTGTATGTGTGCGTGTTCTTGAGTGAGTGGGTGTGTGTGTTACAGTTTTTTTTCGATCGCTTGGACACATTTCTTGAAACAGTCCTTCATGTTCGCAAAACTGTAAGCACATGAGCCAAATCAAACTCAGTTCCTAAAACTGCTGACTTCTCCCGCAAAATCAAACACTCACACCAATGACATTTAACCTGTGATCAAAAACATTAAATTAAATCATAAGCACAGCAAATCAATGTATAAACACCAATCGGGCAATCATTAGACAACACCAATAGGAAGCACAGCAACCAGGACATTTACATGTAAAGACAACAATATTTGTACATATATGTATACATAGTATATAAATGCATTTAGCAATAAAGACCATTTATTTGGGATTTTGAAACACTGGATTTTGTTGTTTCAACTCCCACTGATGCTTCCTGGCTGTGTAACTATGTTCAGCCAGTGTCCTGCACCTCATTTCCCATCTGTCTCTGGAGGAGAGGATCCCTCACTGAATGGATCTTCCCAATATCACAGTAACCATCACAACTTACTGTTAACATAGATGGTGTTCTGGATCAGCCTTGAAAACACCTTTGTTTCCACAGGCCAATGCTACTGCCTGTAGGAGATGACCCTGCTACTGTACACAAGGTTCAGTCACAGACCTCCCACCACTACACAGACGACAAGTATTCAGTTGGGTTGAGGAAAGTGTTGTATGGTGGAAAGGAAACATTTACAGTAGAAATAAATCTGGTTGTTGTTGAACTCTTCTTGTATACGGATGCCACAGTGAAAATTTATATTGTTCCAAACCACCATTTGAAACGAATGTAAACGATTTGGAGTCATTGTGTTTTACTGATGACAACTGTGTTGTCGTTGTGTTTACTGTTTGCCGCCTGTGTTTACCATTTTGCAGCACAGTTGCAACACAGGACAAGAAGGAGTTTAGAGGATGAGAATAGGTCTAGAGTTTTGCCAAAAGAGTGTCGGAGATGACAAATGGGTTTAGGCCACTGAAACTTTGATTCAGAGAATGGGGTTTAGTGTTCTAGCAATCGTGAACTGTAATGTGTGTTTGTGTGTGTGTGTACATGTGTGTGCATAGGTGTGTGTGTGCATATGTGTGTGTGTGTGCATATGTGTGTGTGTGCATATATGTGTATGAAAGGGCAGGGGGGAGAGGAGGGAGCAAGGGGAAAGCAGAGAGAGATGAGGGGGGAGATATAGGGTATGGGATGGGATGTAGGGTATGGGATGAGATATAGAGTATGGGATGAGAAATAGGGTATGGGATGGGATGTAGGGTATGGGATGAGATATATAGTGTATGGGATGGGATATAGGGTATGGGATGAGATATTGGGTATGGGATGAGATATAGGGTATGGGATGATATATAGGGTATGGGATGATATATAGGGTATGGGATGAGATATAGGGTATGGGATGAGATATAGGGTATGGGATGGGATATAGTGTATGGGATGGGATATAGTGTATGGGATGAGATATAGGGTATGGGATGATATATAGGGTATGGGATGGGATATAGTGTATGGGATGGGATATAGTGTATGGGATGAGATATAGGGTATGGGATGATATATAGGGTATGGGATGAGATATAGGGTATGGGATGAGATATATGGTGTGGGATGGGATATAGGGTATGGGATGAGATATAGGGTATGGGATGAGATATAGGGTATGGGATGAGATGTAGGGCATGTAATGAGATATAGGGTATGGGATGAGATATAGTGTATGAGATGAGATATAGCGTATGTAATGAGATATAGGGTATGAGATGAGATATAGAGTATGGGATGAGATATAGGGTATGGGATGGGATATAGGATATGGGATGTCTTTGTAAGCCACCCAAACTACTTCACGGTCGCGCTCCTCCTTGCAGCGAGCACACGCACACACTCACACACACACACCACACACACACACACACACACACACACCAACACAAAGACTCGCACACACACACACTCTCTAACACAAAGACTCTCTTTCACACCCACTCTCACACACACCCTCTCTCTCACACACAGATGCACCGTGCTCTCCCAGGGTACGTGTGTGTCACTCAGGACTCCGGCTCACGGCCCATTGGCTGTGCTCAGCTCTGGAGCGGCAACACGTTTCAACATGAAACAGTGCCGTGCCCTGGATAGAACACAGGCAGGGGTGCTGTGTGGGGGGCCTACACGTGTTTGAATGCAGCATGCCTGGACACAGAGGGCAGTTCTGGGGGGGCGGGGGGGAGGTGAGGGGGGGGGACAGTCTGGCAGGGGCCACCCCCTCCTTCACCCCCCACGGGCACCCTAAAAGCCGGCGTGCACGAAGGCTCAGCCAGGCCCATGCGGAACACAAACATACAGTGTGTGAAGATGCTGTTCCATGGATGGACAACACTGACCTGGGGTTCCCACCCTCACATGGCTCACAGTCATGAGGCCTGTCTGTCTGTCTGACCTGTCTGTCTGTCTGTCTGACCTGCCTGCCTGTCTGTCTGTCTGACCTGCCTGTCTGACCTGCCTGTCTGACCTGCCTGTCTGACCTGTCTGACCTGTCTGTCTGTCTGACCTGTCTGTCTTTCTGTCTGACCTGTCTGTCTGTCTGTGTGACCTGCCTGTCTGACCTGTCTGTCTGTCCTGACCTGCCTGTCTGACCTGTCT
>CM059321.1:14963842-14968842 GCA_030340685.1 Protosalanx chinensis
TGTGTGTACCGGTGTGTGTGCTGGTGTGTGTACCTGTGTGTTTGAGCATGTCTGTGTGTGTGTGTGTGTGGTGCTAGTCAGTGAAGACCGTGTAAGACATCACTCTCCAGACAATCAGCATACCAGAGTCTCCAGAGTCATACCTTGAGTCTTTAAATACACACGCACACGAACTCTCTCACTCACACACACACACACACACACACACTCACTCATACACACACACTAACACACATTCACAGACTCTCTCTCTCTCTCACACACACACACACACACTCACACCCTTACACTCACACACACAGACCCTCTCTCTCTCTCTCACGCACACACACACACACACACAGACACACACACACACACACAGACAAGCACTTACATACTAAAATACTTACATTACACTTGCAGCACTATCTATACACATCTACAAAATGCATACACCCCCACCCTCGGCCCCACTTCACCCCCACCCTCACCTCGCAGGCACGTCACCCCAAACCTCACCCTCACCTCACAAGCACGTCACCCAAACCTCACCCTCACCTCGCAGGCACGTCACCCCAAACCTCACCCTCACCTCACAAGCACGTCACCCCAAACCTCACCCTCACCTCGCAGGCACGTCACCCCAAACATCACCCTCACCCTCACAAGCACGTCCCCCAACCTCACCCTCACCTCACAAGCACGTCACCCCAAACCTCACTCTCACCCTTTTCCCTGCGGATGTAACCAAACCCCACGTGTTGAGCTGGGCGAGGCCGTGTGCTCCTCCTACCTGTAGGTGGCGTGGCAGCGTTCCCTGAGAACTGCATGGGGATGCACAGGTCGTTATCGATGGGGAACTTGTCGCAGGTCAGCATCTCCGGCCAGGGGAAGCCGTTAGGTCTCCATGACGGGAGCGCAGCTGTCTCTGACCGCCTCGCACAGCGAGCGGCACGGGTAGATGGGCCGGTCAGACACACGGGGGCGAACAGCGAGCACAGGAACACCTGCGTGTCCCGTGGCAGCGGCTTGGCCAGGAGCGGCACCCAGCTGCCGGCCTGCTGCTTGACCCTCAGGCATGGTCTCGTGGTCCAGCAGGTTGGGCAGACGCATCTTCTTGTAGCCCACGTTGTGGCAGAGACGCATGTCCGCCGGGATGTCCACGCACTGAGGCTGCTTGGTGTAGAAGCGGCCGTTGTGGAAGTTGTTCCGACTGCCAGCTGTAGTAGTCGTACTCGTCCGCCGCCGAGGAGCAGGTGGAGGAGAGGAGGAGGAGGAGGAGGACGGGGAGGAGGGAACGAGGCAGGCCCCTGGCCATGCTGGGAGCGCACAGGGGAAGACAGGAGGAGGAGGAGGAGGAAGGAGGAGATATCCTCATGGTCCCCAGGAAAAAGGAGAGAAGGAGCGGATACAAAAAAAGAGTGCGGAGAAGAAAATGTTAATCCTTCTTCTCCCCTTCCCTGAGGATTAAAAAGCAGAGAGTGTGTTCCTGTCTGCCTTCTTTACAGACCGGTCCTCTCAGCCCTGCGCTCGATCCCAGGGATTGGAACGTACTCGCGTGTGTGTCTGCGTGCGGAAAGACACCGAGAGAAAGCGCGTGTGTGTTCGTCTGTGCGCGGGAAAGAGAGGAGAGCGAGCGGGTGGAGAGCCGAAGAGGACGAGTGAAGGAACCCAAGTTGAAAAGCTGCAGGTTTGCTCGTATTTTTCTGCTGTGTGTGATGTGTCTCTCCCTGGCCTGGCTCTCTCTCTCTCTCTGCCTCTCTCCCTGGCTCTGGTGCTCTCCTGCCTTGTCAGAGTGTGAAGAGGCTTAAGTCCCCTGGAGGTTGTCCTGGAAGGGTCCGGCCTCCTGGAAGGTAGCCACGCCCCCCTTCCCCCCCTCCCACTGGCCTCCCCTGGACTCACTCACATCTTGCTCGGCCAATCGCAGCACAGTAGGAGGGCCTTCTGTCCGACTGGGCCTACCCTTGCCTCTTGTCTTTCTTGTTAACCCTCCCTAGTCAGTGAGAGAGAGAGGGAGAAAAGAGAGACAGAGTGGGGTAGAAGGAGAGAGAGAACAGAGAGAGAGAGAGAAAGAAAGAGAGAGAGGGTGTAGAAGGAGAGAGGCAGAAGAAGAGAGAGGGAGACATAGAGAGAGAGACGGAGAGAGAGGGGGGGTACGAGGAGGAGAGAGAGCGAGAGACAGAGACAAGAGAGGGTAGAAGGAGGAGAGAGGGAGACATAGAGAGAGAGACGGAGAGAGAGGGGGGTACAAGGAGAGAGAGAGACAGAGACAAGAGAGGGGTAGAAGGAGAGAGAGGGAGACATAGAGAGAGAGACGGAGAGAGAGGGGGCTACAAGGAGAGAGAGAGACAGAGACAAGAGAGGGGTAGAAGGAGAGAGAGACCGACGAGGGGGAGAAGCGTAAAGAGAGAGGGTCACAGCGAACACCTTATTTTCCAAGTTAGCTCCCGCACTCTGCAGAGACACCGTGTAAACAGCCACAGGTGGTTAGGCCACGCTGTGGAAGCTGTCCTGATGACTGCATGAGTGTTGGGGTGGCTGTTTGTTGCACGAGCTGTTTGAGAGAAAGAGAAAGAGAGAGAGGGGAGAGGGAGAGGGAGTGAGAGAGCGAGAGAGAGCGAGAGAGAGAGAGAGAGAGAGAGAGGGAGGGAGGGTAGGGAGAGAGAGAGAGAGAGCGAGAGAGAGGAAGGGAGGAATGAATAGGCAGAGAGAGTGAGAGAGGGAGGATAGGGAGAGAGAGTGAGGAGGGAGAAAGAGAGTAAGAGAGAGCGTTGGGAAGCTGAAGAAACAAAAACGGCTGGTGTGTGTGTGTGACTGTGTATGCGTGTATGGGCGCGTCGCGTGCGTATTTCAGTGTGCGCGCGTGTGTGTGTGAAATCACCAGCGGTAATGATGACCCACTTGGCTTTATGTCTAAAAGGACCATATTAAAGGTGTCGCTCAGTCCGTGTTGACAGCAGGCTCCACATTCCTGTCTTATCAGCCCAGCCAGAGCTCCTGCAGGGGGCTTCAGTCAGCGCTGTGGCCCCTGCACACCCCCAGCCACCTGCCTGCCACCAGACACTAACACACGTCTTCATTTCACACTTCTCTCCAAAGTGACGCGGAGGGGGGGGGGGGGGGGGGGGGGGGGGGGGGGGGGGGGGGGGGGGGGGTGAACCGGTGACCTCTTGACCTGCCTATCCACTCCTCTTCCAGACTAGCTGCTTGTTGTGATGTCTGCCAGTCGACCTTTGTTCCAGAACGAATCAACATTAGTAGCGGTTAATTATCAGCGGGGCCTCGTTATAATACTAACTCTCTGTGCTCCTTACCCCCAGCTGCTAACCCATATGCCCCAGCCTCCAGCCCCTAGCCTCGAGCACCCAGCCTCCATCCTCTAGGCACTTCAGTCCCTCTGCCCAAGCCTCCAGTCCCCCCCCCCTCTCATTCCCTCCCCCCCCCCCCCGGCTGGTTGACAACAGATGTGTTTCACGCTCGTCCGTCACTCTGGTGGTCCTCCTCCTCCTCCCCCTCCCCCCCCCCCCCCCCCCAGCCTCTCTCTTCCCATTGGAAGTGTGTGCGGGGAAACAGAAAGTGAGGTCTCTACCACTCTGTGCTGTGATCTGTTGTTTTCAAACGATGCAGGATTTCTTAGTGCATTCACTCGCAGGTTTCTAATCCCACACGCGCACACACCACACGCACACCACGCACACACACACTCATCCAGACACACGCACAGACACACACACAGGGGTAATCCAGTGGTAGTCCAACACTGACACAGGGCTAGCACAAGCATTGGCACTGCAGTGCCAACCTCGAAATATGTGAAGTTTACAGTTAATTCCAGCTTTATTCCTTCTGATGGCCCCCTTCACCTTCACCCTCTCTCCTCCCTCTCTCTCTCTCTCTCTCCCTCCCTCTCTCTCTCTCTCTCTCTCTCTCTCTCTCCCTCCCTCTCTCTCTCTCTCTCTCTCTCCCTCCCTCTCTCTCTCACCTCTCTCTCTCTCTCTCTCCCTCCCTCTCTCTCTCTCTCTCTCTCTCTCTCTCTCCTCTCTCTCTCTCTCTGTTTCTCTCCCTCCCTTCCCACCTCTCTCTCAGGGTTTTTGGTTGCACAGAGTTGCTGAAATGTGATGAAATCATGTTGGAAGATTTTCACACCACATATTCAGATGGTGCTAACCCTCTAGATGGTGTGACACTGCTCTGTGACAGAGATACACTGACCGCTGTTTACTCTCCAGCCCTTCCAGTTTACACTCTCTCTCCTCTCTCTCTCTCTCTCTATCGCTCCCTCCCTCCCTCCCTCTCTCTCTCTCTCTATCCCTCTCCCTCTCTCCCTCTCTCTCTTTCTCTTTCTCCCTCTCTCGCCTTTCTCCCTTCTCCTCCTCTCCCTCTCCTCTATCCCTCTATCTCTCCCTTTCTCTCCTCTGTCGTCCCTCTCTCCCTATATTTCTCCCCTTATCTCTTTCTCTCTCTCCGTCTTTCTCTCCCTCTCTATCTCTCTCATCACTCATGTCTTTCTATGACATTATCTGTCATTCTCTCTTTCAGCACGTCTCTCCATTTCCTTCTCTCTCTGTGTCTCTCCTTCCTCTTGTCACCTGGATCTCCATCTTTCTATCTCTCTTAGTAATGGTTAGCGGGTAGTAGTAGTGGGTCACAAGGTGCAAACAAAACAGTTTTGCCAGCTCCTTTTTTCGTTCATGACTATTCTTCTCCTCTTCCCCACCCCCGCCCTCCCCTCTCTCCTGCCCTCCTTATTTCTTGTCCTCCTCCCTTGCGCCCTCTCACCTGCCCTCCTTCTTTCCTGCCGTCCCTCCCTCCTTCTATCCTTCCTCCTCCCCTTTCTCCGTCCCTCCCTCCTCTTTCTGCCCTCCCTTGCTCCCTCTTTCCTGCCCTACCTACCTACCTCTCCCTCACTCCATCCCCCCTCCCTCCATCTCCCTCACTCCATTTCTCCCTCTCTCTCTCTCTCCTGCTCATCTTCCCTCTCTCCCCCCCTCTCTCCCTCCCTCCCTCCCTCCCTCCAG